>VYZW01050145.1:535229-549581 GCA_013401315.1 Balaeniceps rex
TCAAAAGGCAGATGTCGCTCAAAACTAAATGTATATCCCTCATGGGAAAATACACTTCAAATTTTGGTCTTGTGACAACCTCTGGTTATCACGTGATAACACCTGGAATACACAGCCCTACCTTAACTTAAAGGTTCCTAACAACTACACTAAGCAATACTAGTACTCATTCTATAAATATTAAGTATGTCAAGCTTTTACATTAGCTTCAGATAATATTACTTACTTTTTTTGTAAAAACTTGTGATATCCTACACTCAACTACTGCACTAGCTGTGGTGTCTTCCCTCAAGTACGTAANTTATTCACCACTTTATCAATAAAAAAATGTAGAATTTAAAGTCACCATTCACATTACTCGCACTTCAATTTAACTCACATTTTCATGCATCGATATGAGCAGTACTGTCTCATTTACAAGCTTAAAGGAAAATTTATGCATATATTTTAATTCAGAAGAAGCAAAGTTTCAATTTGATTTACCTCAGTTTTTACAATGTCTCCCGTCTCCAAAAAAAAACCCTCAGTTTTGAGTCTAAATTTGCCCAGATACTGTTTCTTACAACTTTTAATGAACTTTTCTTACCAGCAGGTTCTGTACCAATTCTTTCACATTAGCCGCAGTCTCTGAAGACTGTTTTCCAGATGATGCCAGTTTTATTAATGTGGACAGAAAGTTTTTGCATTTCTTCACATTTTCCATAGTTTCCTGTTACAGGAGGAGGAGGGGTAGAAGGGAAACGGTCAGAGAAGGGAAGATAAACTCTTTTTAAAACATGATCTGACCATATACTCTGAGAAATAAAGTCCTTCTTTAGTTCATCACTGCAGAATAGTATTTATAGATTCGTGTCCCTCACCGCTTAAAACATAATCAGACTGAAATTATTATTTTTGCTTCATACATACATATATATTGTACATTTTTGTTACCAAAATTTAATAAATTATGATTCTTAATAAAGTTAGGAAACACCAAGTATTTTAAGAATGGCACATTGCGCATGGGAAAATACGCATTTTAGCAGGACAACAAATAGCAAAGCTCCTCCTTCCCAGCGCATAGCATAGTGCATGGATTCTCCCTATTGTGCAGTCCTGGAAACATGCATCTTGAATGAGTCGGTGCCAACTTCTTATCCCTTCTCATACTGATTCTACTCTGCAGTGCTGAACAATTCACTCTTCTATAAGATACAGCTAATATGTTTTAAAAAAAAAGGAGTGCTTTAGAAACTGTTACAGAAATCAAAAGTAATGCTTTGACAGCCATCAAAATTCAAGTGACCTATGTTCACACTTTGTAAATTATATGGTTCTACTAAAAGTTTACCTTTTTAAGGCCAGTAGTTCACAGAACTTCTGCATCTTTACCACTCTCCACTCTGATCTGTGTTTATGCATATGTGTATATATATGTATGTACGTCTATACATACATGCACACATGTATATGTGAATGAACAAAAAAAGATTCTAAAGGCACTCAGTATCTTACTGTGGCAGCAGTGGAGGTTGCCGTTGCTCCTTGCACTGTTCTCTGAGGAGTTCCAGTTTGTACAGCTGTTGCTGTCCCCAACGTAGTTGTTTGTGCAGTACCACCCAGAACAATCTGAGGCTGCAGAGAATACAAACATAAGATGATTTCACTTGGAACGTACCAAAACCTGTTTTCCTGAACCATCAAACAGAAACTGAGCCACAGGACAGTAGAACATCTTTCACAGCTGCTATAAAAAGAAGTTAACTGATCTGCCATCCGTTGCAGTGGAAAGGAAGAGCCACCAGATGGCACAAAACACTACACAGTCAAAACTGAAATCCTAAAAGTTGATTAAGAATTGCACGATTTTTGGTTACTGAATAAAATGGCAAAATAACACTATAAACATACCCTCGTACACTGTGGCTTCAAAGCACAATTAAAACGAGTGCTAAATTTCTGTGAATGCAATAGCTTTTTTTGCCTGTTCCCTTAAATGCCACTTTCAAAGGCAGGAACTTCTAAAAAGGCACAACGGACACAAAAGCTCAGGTCTTATCTAGGTCTTTTTGATGAACAATGGGACAAAACATTTTTCCCGTTTTTTGTAGACAAGCTGGTAATTCAAAGTAGGAATATCACCTTTAAAGAATCAACATTGTAAACAAGAACTTTTCACATACACAGTTCATTCATGGACTTCCAACACAGTCTAATTACTAATGACAACCCAATCAGAGAGACAGTGATTCTTACCAAGCTAAAGCTAGGCCTCAGAATTTTAACACATAATTTGTAAACTTGCTCTTTATATAAAGATGCACAAGAAAAGAGGCTCCACTGCTGCTAAAGCTAACTTTCACTGGTATTTTGGGAGGCAGAAAAGGAGACAAGGATTTAACTTGTCTCATGTTTTGAAATCAGGATAAATGAAGTTCATGGTATGCTCATTACAGAAAAAAATATGCAGATGGAGTGATTTTTTTGGTCCAGTATAACAGCAGTGCAAATTAAGGAGACTCAGCTAGGTAAATTAACTCTTAGATCTGGAAAGATCACTGGCATAGGCAAAGGCTTTCTGAGGGGAAAAAGGTTAACTGGATGCACAGCAAAACCTGCATGTTTTAAATTAAAACTCTCTAATCCTGTCTACTCAAAGGATGAAGAAAGCACAATGAAACAGATTAGGCAACAGCAATCATATTGTATCACTGTTGCCTGGAAGTCATGTGGAGAATTTCACACTTTTGCACTGTTTTAAACTCACACCACCACCCCTCAAAAAAAAAAACCCACATCTACAAGAAAGCCTATCATTAACACAGGCCAGACTATTAGAAGAGAGCCCACATATTAGGACACCGCTATTTATCCTTGAGTTATCAGAATCTGCCTAAGTACATAGACCAAAGCAGAGACTCGTGTAATAGGAAGGCGGCTTGTGGAAGAGAAGGTTAGCAGTGCAGTCTTTTTTTTGTAATTGTAAATTTTGCTGCAGAATTCGGAGGACTACAGATCCATCACAGGAATAACATCACAGCTCCAAATCCAAAGGGAATTGGTGTCACTTTCTTGAGGCAGAAAGCATAAAGGTATTTTATTTAAGTCAGTTCTGTGATTATACAAACTAATAACAGGATACTTTAAATATATATGCATATAGGCATAATATGAAATAATAATATACTTATAAAAAATTATACATATACATCAAAAATAGAAAGTAATTTGATATCTGCAAATGTTTTAGAAAGGACAACCCAAAATATATTTCTTCCATGCACTTATCAATCATATTTCCTGTATTTTTGGCAGTCTCAAGCAGGTTTTCAGCTAATCTTAAGTGATGTATCTCACGTATACATTACTTTTCTACAAACTCACTTGCACAACAGGAGGACGCTGTAGCGTTGTTGTGGGTTGCACTGTTGTTTGAGCCTGAGACACTTGCTTGATAATAGTAGTTGGTGTCACCTGTCGTGCAATAATAGGCGTTCCTGGAGCCTGGGGAACAGGAAAAAAACCAAACATGTTAGATACTAAATTTACATATAATCTACCTTATCTAGTGTTTTGTCCCTGGACAGTTGCCATTATTACAGATACAAAAGAACACATCTGGACTACTGTAAAACTGTGAGAAGGATTTTTAGTCTTAATGCAACTGTGATGATCTCAGTATACATATACCCATATCCACTTTTTTCTCTTAGTCTTATAAAGAATAATGATTCTTTGGGGAAAAAGAGTTCTACCCATTAACCATATATGGTCTTGAATGGTCTTCTTTATATCAAACAGTTTAAACTTAATGCCATTCAGCTAGGTAAAAATATTTTTGATGAGTAACAGCCAAACTGTAACAGAATTAGGAACAAAATGCAATGCCTATGCCATGTATAGCCTGTATACCACCAGGCTGTTCCAATGATTTCTTCAAATCACTAACATCATGCCTTACTTTCTGGTGTATTCTTCACAGAAAAAAAGTCTTACCGTTTTTAACACTACAAACTACTGAACTAACCTGCACTGTCGATATCTGCACTGGAGGAGCACTGGTAGGTGTAGCAGGACGAGGAGTCATAGTATTTTGAGGCTGAGACTGGGCATGTGCCTGTGCTTGCATCTGCGCCAAGGCTTGTTGAGGGATCATCAGCAACTGCCCATTCTCACTACGCACAAGGACCATGCCTGTTAAAAAGGAAATTGGTCAGAAAACATACATCCTTTTCAAATATGAAAGAAAATATTTTTTCAGGTTTTTTATCTAAGCTGGATACATATGGAATTAATGTACTGCTGAAGCTAACAAAAGTGGTTTAGAATAAAAGCAAAATACCCAGCTGCATTATCACATCTTGTAGAGAATACCTTAATTACATAAATACTCTATCAAAATGCTCAGTATGGTGTGCATCAGAACACGCAATGAGTCGTATTTGCCCCAACCAAAAAATTCCATGTGACTAGAGGTTAAAATTAGCAATCATGTAAAAATCCTACCTGCTCTTTACTAAGAAATTTGTTTTATGAAACACTGCAAATAAAAGCAAATCTTGCCATTAGGCAAGATTCCTGTTAGTTTTCCTTTAAGAGGGGAAAAAAAATACATATAATCAACATAGGCTTCACCATCAACAAGAACACAATTGTCTAAGTTCTAAATTAATTTCCCATAACAAATTTAGTAATGAAAGTGGCTATAAAATCATAATCTTTCTCATGTGCATCTGCATCAGACTGCATTGTGCCATGTTACACCCCAAAAGAAAAATAAAATGGAGAGGGAAATAAGGCAGTCATTCCCTGCTCAGTCACTCAGATCAATACACTTAACCCCACTGGGTAGCTATAGGGAACCAGATTTTAACAGGCAGATTTTCAGATGATAGTCTCTCTTTCTTGAAGGCACAAACAGGATCTGGACAACATGAACTGTTTTTCAAGAGCTCATTCATTCAGCACGCCTCAGTCAGTCCATGAGAGCCTCAGGACCTCATCAGCTCTGAAAAAGCCACCTAAGGAAACAAACTGGGCACTCAAAATTAGTTAGCCTTTCTGAGCAATAAACTACAGGAGGAAACTTCAGCATGAAAATCAAGAGGCACTACTGAAATCAAAGTTTTTCTTAAGTGTTGTTCAATGAATAAGAAGCCTATACATGCTCCCCAACAATATCTGGAGATCTGGTCTATGCTGTCTCAGAGCATGACTACTTCAAAAGAATCAAGCTTTTATTTGCTCTTCTATTCAGATGAAGTGCTGACGTTTATAGACTATGCCTTAAACAGTTTTCTTGGACTGTTTGAAAATTAGTGTCAAACTGCAAAAAAACATACACAGATTTCTACAGAAATTAGTTCAAAAGAAAACCAGATTATATTAGTTGATTTGCCCCTAGTTTTTTCCTGATATTCTCTACACTAACTCTCTTTTAATCAAGCAGAGTCACACAGAGACATTAAACTAGTTTACATCAAAAAGGTGACTTTCCATTGCGATTTACTTAGAAGCGTTAAGGTGGGACTACAATGTGCTATGGACAAGATTTATATCTAGAAACAAATATTCCCAAACTGTTTTTCTGTAAGAAAGGAGGAGGGGAGAAAGCTTATTTATAATCTTGAAGACTGTAGAAGGAAATACTCTTAGTTTAGCTGTCAAAGTCCAAAAAAACATTTTCCAAGCCATCCCAAAAAGAAAGGTCTTTTCTCCCGTAACTTATGTAGAGAGAAGGCATTTTCATTAAAACAGCAAGGCCATACACCACGACCACAGCTTACAAGAAATTTAAAAACCTCAATAGTGAATACAGAGCTTGATCCTGTCAGCTGCTCATTAGAACCAACACTGCTTTCTCATCATCAGCCTCACAATACGGGGAGGGGACTACTGACAAAAACTGGAGTATTTTAAAGACTAGAGAGTGACCTGCTACCACATCCAAGCTCATTCCTGCACAAACAGAACTTGGCATCCTCTTCCAATGTGCAAACATGAAATCTTAGGAAATGAACTCATGTTGCCCATTTTTGTCATCCCTCATAATAATCAGCTGAAGAAGCTAAACACTGAATCAGTGGAAATCTTCAATATTATTATAACTGAAAACATCAGTACAGTGGAAGTCTGATTAGAGGAGCTATTTTCAAGTCAACATCAAATACTAAGGCTTGTTGATTACCATTTAGTTTCTAGCAACTGAAAAGGCCCAATGCAACTATATATGCCTGTACTTTCAGAAGCCCTTAAATGTCACAGAATTACACAGACATCCCACAAGAAACTTTTTTCTTAAAATTCACCATTTTTGGGGTTCCCTAGGATATTCAAGGGCTAATATACCATCCAAATTCTTTGAAGAATTACATACTTTTTTCCTTCCAGAAGCAACATAAGAGATATTTACTCTAGTGTTGGCCTTGGGGATGGGGGTGTGTGTGTTTGTTTTTCAAACTTCTCTCTCAGTGCAAAAGTGACTAAAGTTTTTTGAAAGTACCAACCCAAAGCAGCTCACCTGCATATGAGAACCTTTACAGCATCAGATACCAGCTCTATGCTACCTGTTCCAGTCTCCAGCTCAATACACACACCAGGCTCAAGAAAGGGTCTGCACTACACATTAGCGTCCTGCAAGAGCACAACCACCCCTTGGGACACCAGTAGTGTCAACTCATTGTTTTGCTCCCCAAAACATGAATGAGAAAAGAGAGAAAAGAAGGGAGACAACCACAAAATGAAGGTTGACTATCCCTGAAGAGCAAGCACAACGTCTGAACAATGAAATATTCTCCCTGAGCTACATGCAAAATTAGAACATGCCTACACATTAACATAGCACAACTGCTGAAACCGACAGTTGAAAAGCATATTAATGTGAGCTTTAGAAAACATATCAAGAAAGTTCAATTTCTGGCAGCAGACAGACAAAACAATCATTTGTAATTCAAACCCTGACTCTAAGCACTATCCTGCTAGATTTCTAACTATGGGAAGTCTGAACCTTCCCTCAAGTATTGAAGTCATAATAAAAAAGTAATTCATACAAAGCTACATTCATATCTGTCCCTGTTTAAACAGTTCTCTTATACTGCACTTATATTTAGAATCACAGACTCATGGAATTGTTGAGGTTGGAAAAGACCTTTAAGATCATCAAGTCCAACCATTAACCTAGCACTGCCAAGTCCACCACTAAACCATGTCCCCAGGCACCACACCTACACACCTTTTAAATATCTCCAGGGATGGGGACTCAACCACTTCCAATGCTTGACAACCCTTTCGGTGAAGGAATTTTTCCTAATATCCCATCTAAACCTCCCCTGGCACAACTTGAGGCTGTTTCCTCTTGTCCTACCGATTGTTACTTGGCAGAAGACACCAACACCCACCTTGCTACAACCTCCTTTCAGGTAGCTGTAGAGAGCGATAAGGTCTCCCTTGAGCCTCCTTTTCTCCAGGCTAAACAACCCCAGTTCCCTCAGGTGCTCCTCATAAGGATGAATTGCTATTTGAGACCAAACAGCTAATAAAGATCATTGGAAATGTTCAATTAGAAAAAGGTGACAATAAAACTTGGCCATTTTAAGTATCTCTCTGCCTTCTTTTTCCTAGGAAGTCTGATCACATGTACTCTAAAATCATATTCACTATTAAAAATGCAAACATTCAAGCATTCTTTCCAAGCCTCTCATTAAAAAGCTAATTAAAATTAAACTTAATTACCATTTTTGTTAGAAGTCGGAGGCTTAAGAGAATCCTGAAAGGGGCTCATATTTTAGTTTGAATTAAACAATTCATCATAGCTCCAAATGAATGATTAACAAAATTGAGTTGGCTTGCTCCTTGTGCCGAAAAGACTTGTGCTCCTGACTAGTACAATGGTCATCTCGTGTTCTTGTTGTGGCAAACTTCCTGGATCCTTCCTGTTTTCAAGAGTGTTTGGATGAAAAAGTTCATTATTATATGATGTAGCTGCATGATTCTACCCTGTGTCGTCTTTGCCTCTTGCTATTTGTATTTCCATTTGCTAATGGCATTTCCATTTACAAAGTGTTGTGTTTTGGGGTTTTTTTGGGTTTTGGTTTTGGTTTTTTTAATTAATAGAACTTGTAAAATCATGTGCTGGAATAAAAAGTGAAGCGCTCTGGCCATATGATATGTTCGAAAAACACTAACCAGGCTTTTTTCTAATGCCCTCCTCTTCTTCCTTCTTTGAAACATGGCTTGACTTAGCAAAGACTAAAGAAAAAAAAATATTGGAATAATAAAGGAAGAAGAATAAACAGGGAGCAGAACAAAGCTCCCATGATCCAAGAGGAAATGGTTAGTGACCTGCTTGGCCAATTAGACACACACAACTCCATGGGGCCGGCCGGAGTCCACTCAAGGGTACTGAGGGAGCTGGTGAAGGTGCTCACCAAGCCCATTTCCATTATCTATCAGCAGTCCTGGCTGACTGGGGAAGTTCCACTTGACTGGAGGTTGGCAAACGTGACGCCCATTTACAAGAAGGGCTGGAGGGAGGATCCAGGGAACTACAGGCCTGTCAGTCTGACCTCAGTGCTGGGGAAGGTCATGGAGCAGATCATCTTGAGTGCCATCACACAGCACATCCAGGACAACCAGAAGATCAGGCCCAGTCAACATGGGTTTATGAAAGGCAGATCCTGCTTGACTAACCTGATCTCCTTCTATGACAAGGTGACCCACTTAATGGATGAGGGAAAGGCTGTGGATGTAGTGTACCTGGACTTCAGTAAAGCCTTTGATACCGTTTCCCACAGCATTCTCCTTGAAAAAATGGCTGCCCATGGCCTGGACAGGCATACTCTTTGCTGGGTAAAAAACTGGCTGGGTGGCCGGGCCCAAAGGGTGGTGGTGAATGGAGTTAAACCCAGTTGGAGGCCGGTCACGAGTGGTGTTTCCCCAGGGCTCAGTGTTGGGGCCAGTTCTGTTTAACATCTTTATCCACGACCTGGACGAGGGGATTTAGTGTACCCTCAGCAAGTTTGTAGATGACACTAAGCTGGGTGGAAGTGCTGATCTGCTTGAGGCTCTACAGGGGGACCTGGATGGGCTGAATCAATGGGCTGTGACCAGTTGTATGAGGTTCAACAAGGCCAAGTGCCAGGTCCTGCACTTGGCTCACAACAACCCCATGCAACACTACAGGCTTGGGAATGAGTGGCTGGAAAGCTGCTTGGCAAAGAGGGATCTGGGGGTACTGGTCAACAGCCAACTGAATGAGCCAGCAGCATGCAAAGGTGGCCAGGAAAGCCAACGGCATCCTGGCTTGTATCAGAAACAGTGTGACCAGCAGGACTAGGGAAGCCATCCTTCCCCTGTACTCGGGCATCGGTGAGGTTGCACCTCGAGTACTGTGTTCAGTTTTGGGCCCCTCATGACAAGAGAGAGATTGAGATGCTGGAGTGTGTCCAAAGAAGGGCAAACCAAGCTGGTGAAGGGTCCAGAGCACAAGTCTTATGAGGAACGGCTGAGGGAACTGGGGTTGTTTAGCCTGGAAAAGAGAAGGCTGAGGGGAGACCTTGTCGCGCTCTACAGCTACCTGAAAGGAGGTTGTAGTGAAGTGGGTGTCTGTCTCTTCTCCCAAGTAGCAAGCAATAGGACGAGAGGAAATGGCCTCAAGTTGTGCCAGGGGAGGTTTAGATTAGATATTAGGAAAAGCTTCTTCACAGAGAGGGTTGTCAAGTATTGCAAGAGCCTGTCCAGGGAAGTGGTTGAGTCCCCATCCCTGGAGCTATTTAAAAGATGGGTATGAGGTGCTTAGAGACATGGTTTAGTAGTGGACAGGTACAGTTGGACTCAATGATCTTAAATGTCTTTTCCAACCAAATGATTCTGTTATTCCATGAAAAAAAAAAAAAAAATTTTGTAGCCTTTTGCAGACCACTCTGATTATCTGTGTAACTCCCAAGACATACAGCTTTCTTGCTGGAGAACCTCTACATCCAAAAATCCCAAGCCAAAACAGTTTTCTGCTTTGTTACCAGTTTTCGCTGGTAAAACAAGATTAATCATATTTATAGGAGCTGGACTTCCCAATGACAGAGTTAAAACTTTCTGCAGATATAGCAGAAAGTTTCAGATTACTGTTCTGAGGAAATACACAGTCCAGCAAATTGTCACCTCTAACAACCATACCTAGCAGGCAGCCACTCAAACAGCAACATATCTAGGTGCCACTCTCTCTCAGAATAAATGCTGCATTTCTCAGGGACTCGATTTATACAGTAGGTGACATACTGAAAGAATTCATCTACAGTTAGCAAGCACCTAACATGAGGACCATAAAAAGGTATGCCCGTGCTTGTCACTGGGCATACCAGCATGCAAGAATGAAACGCTTGAGTACCTGTGAAATATAAAACCTAGAAAGTATCCTATCAGATCACAAGTGACAACATCTCTCTTTCTGATGCAGATACTGAACAGAAGAACAGATAGTTCAAGCTTACAGATTTTGCTTTTTACCCACAATGTAGCTCATGGTCTAATCCAGATAAATTCAGAACCATTACTAAGGAATCTAGACTTTTAATAAGTTTTTTTTTTTTTCATAGCTGAGACATGACAGAAGAATTAATGGATGTATGATCTTGAAATTGCATGGAGAATACCCCTTTCCAGCCTCCTAAGGAAATTCTCTTCTTAAAGTAAAAACGTAACTGAACTTTATTTCCAGAGAAAAAACAGTTAGGGTCAGGGAGAACTGTTAGGCAGCAAAGAATCTCCTTCAATACACACACACGCTGATGTTCAGAAAGAATGTCCAAGCCTGAAAGAATAACTAGAGGATTGATGCTTCTGGTGTAGGAAATGAAAGTCCTTACAAACATCTCTAGAAAAGGGGTTATTGATCATGAAGTCCACCAACATCTGACAAATCTTCAAATCCTAACTAGATTTGCCAGGAAAGTTCACTAAGAGGCTATCTTAACATCAAAGCAGTTTGTGCCTTAAGCTTTCAAGCACATATTCATTTGTGGCAAGATGCTGCAAACATTCGACATGGCAAAAAAATCTGATACTAATCATAAGCGGGCTGTGCCATATTAGCAGAAGAAAGCTTTATAACAGTATCCCTTCTGTATTGTCAGAAGAGATTCTGTTGCAACAAAAAGGAAAGCAAGTGTCTGTAACGTTATGCAAGTTGATATCATACGCACCACAAAAACCATATAAAGCAAAGGGGATGAGTCAATGCTCTGTAGACGATTGGATCAGACTACAGAGACACCTGGGAATGACAAAACCTTTATAAAAGGACACAGTTTCTAAGATTTTCCCAATACAAAAAAGCTAGAAGAACACTGGAGAGACAGCTAGAGAAAAGGATAGCTGCCTATACCAACTACAGGAAAACTTTCAGCAGCAGTGATATATACGATGGGGTCACTTACTGCAGAAAAGGAAATGATAACCTGGTACCAACATCAACGCTGTCCAACAATTCCTCCTCTTATGGTAACTGACCCGCCTGGAAAAGTTCTCACTCCATAGGAATGAAAGACATAGAACCTATCAAAGTCTACTAGTCCACTGCACCTCCATGAAAATCTGGGTAATTAAGGGAATCTTCCTAACACATGACAACTTTCAGCAGATTTAGAATTATTTACATACATCAAAGAAGAGCATCTGTAATAAACCAGCAGATGTGTAGCAGCTCATGAAGGACAATCTATACACCAACTCATGAGAAACAGTGATTACAAATCAAGATGAATAGCACAGAACTTTAAATGGCAACACAGCTGTGGATTAGATGTTATTGAAGACAAATAATTTTGTACCTGATGAGAGATGTGCACCACCACATTAGATGCACTGTCTTAGTTTAGGTGCTTAGAACCTCAGGTGATCTGTGCTGCACAACAAATCCAGAAAAGAAACGTTTATTTGAACTTTCTTGCTGAAGTCTTTGACATGGTCAGTGATCCAGGCTCTTGAGTTTCATGAACAAATGTGGTTGGTTTGTGACTTCTGTAAAGGTGTCTTAGCTCCACAAGGATAACCATAGTGGTTACGGAGAAGTCTACATAGTACAGGTATCAGCTCCTGCAAACCAGCTAGCTGAAAATGAGCCCACCACTATCTGTGGCTTCACCTGCTCCAGAATTGCTTGCACTGCACCGGCGCAGATGAGGTCAGCCTGTAGAAACATGAGTTAGCAGTAGATACGTTCCCTGCTGAGTTGCAGGTCTACAGGCCATAAAACTGCCAGGCGGTGATAGAGCTGTCCAGCGCACTGAAGCAGCCTGAGATACTGTACCAGATTCCCTCATGTCTTGTTTCAGAACAATGGGCACCCTTAGAGAACGAACGCTGAGCTTTTGCACACAATTGTATTGAGAGCACACAGTGCACACTATGCCAAACACATCTTAGAGGTGCCTGTTAAACGTTCAGCACCTGTTGTGCTTAAGGTGAGCTACAACTTGGCATGAAAAAACATGACTGTCAGGTGTTGCTTCAGAGCACCTCTAATACAAAACACTCGGGAGTCTCTCCTGACAGGCACTAAACTTTACACCATAGTGAAGACTTGGCATGGCACAGAGTTTTGGACAAGAACTTGCTACAGAGCTACAAAAGCACATCGCTCCTTTCACTTTTTAACTCACGTCACTCTGGAATAAAGTCAAACCTTACCCACATGCAACGTCTAAAAGTTTTGGTACAGCATTAGTTTACTATAGCACTCCACTTCATTTGCCTATCACCACTCTCCCCACGTGCCCAATCTGCACACACAGATCACAGATCATAACTAATGGTTGTGGTCTGTGAAACACTAATTCTTCAACAGCTGATTTACGATTATTGTCAACAGAGATGAAAGATACATTCTCAAAAATCATCAAGAATCCTGACTGCAGTGCACAGAAAATGTATTTTGTACAGACCAAGTACACAAGTTCACATTATGAAAAACTGCTTTTGTTTTCTCTTACGAAAGAGTCAAAAGACAAAAAAAGACTCCATAGTAAAAGCTTTTGCTTACTCTTACTATGCAAGAATTCAGTTTCAAACTACAGAACTTAACTGTACTGTCTAAAAAGTGAAGAAATGAATCATTTGTAAAGTATTGATTCACAAGTCTTTTAAGAATAGAGTTAAAGGAATAATGTCATGCTGGAGTGCCAAAAAGCCACTGTATTTAACAGTGATCCTGTATGGAAAAAATCTTACCTGCTCAGTTGAAAAGGTGTGTAAGAAATGTTCTGGGAAATATGCCACTTTATATAGCAACAATTGACAAACGTTTCAACAACAATGTGATTTGAAACTATTTTTACTTTTCTGGAAAGCTACATTCCTTGAAAGTGTGTTAACATTCCTTTCTAGTCAAGCGCACAAAGCCAAAACACCAGAGCACCCTGTCAAACTGCAACCCAATCGTCACACAAATCTGTCTTTAGTCTGATGTAGAAACAACTAAGAAAAACACTATCAAGAGCTAAGCCAATTACTTTAATTATTGATCTCAAAGTGATTCAGATTTAGTTCTGCCATTAATTTCAATATATTTAACATCAAATAACAATGCAGTTATACCAAAATTGGATTTGTTTTTGAGAAAGGAAGACACAAAATAAAGTGTCGCTAATTCTTTTGATTTGTTATTCTAAATTGGAGATTTTAAAACTCAACTAGTCTTCATTTCTGGCAAACAGGTTGTCCATACCAAGGCGTATCAACATGAGTACTGTTCAAGCACCTGAGGAAATGGGAGTGGGCAAGCTACTTTGCATTTACAACAGTCTGCACGCAAACACTTAATGAGGAGTAATGCACTAAAACCACGTTATCATCCTTCAAAAAACAACACACTAAAACAACTAAGTACATGAAAACCCATAAAACCTGCATTTCTTTAATTTGTCCCCACTGTAATGCTCTACTCTAGGTATACACCCTTTGTAATTTTAGCAGTGACAAAACCCTTTGCTGACACCACCTTTTCACCCAGAGCTGTGGAGACCCAATGTTAGACAATTCCACCAACTGACAGCTACCCAGGGCAGCCTCAGTGGAAATGTTCCCTTCAAATCTTCCTCTGCAGAAACAGCCTGCAATTTTATGACTCTCCCACTGCCGATACAAAAGTTACTCTGTTTTGAGAAGCCGCCAAACACTGTGCTTGTGAGTTCAAATACAAACTATCAACATGGACATGATATTACATGTAATTTGGCTGATAGCAACGTTTATTAAATAGCACTGCTTTTTCAGTTAGTCTGAACACAGAAATAAAAGTATTTTCACACCTGTAAGCTTGCATTCAGAAAGCTTTTAAACAAAATCAAGTCTCATTTTGATTTTTACTAACCATCAAAT
>VYZW01050146.1:0-17784 GCA_013401315.1 Balaeniceps rex
CCCCGGCCCCGGCCGCCCTCTGGCCTGGCCCGTCTCGCTTGGCCGCAGGCCGAGAACTTATCGCTCTGCGTGGAGGCGACACCTCTTCCCAACTCACCCTTTCCCCCTCGTCCGTCTCCGGAGGCTCCAGGACCCTGTCAGGCAGATCCGTGCCGGAGATGAGTCCCTTGAGCAGTTTGGCGATCGCCCGTTTCCCCTCGGCCTGAGTTAACAAAAGTTGAACAAAGTAGTTAAGAACGGCGAGTCTGGGGAGCTGCTAGACAAAGTAACAGTTTTCTGACCGAGTTTGAGTGGTGTGTGTTTCCAAGTGGAAAGTTATTTCATAGAACTGTTTTGAAAGTGCCGAAATGTAGATATGTTTCCAAACTTCCTCAAAAATGTCCAAGTGTAGGAAAAAAAATGGTCAGAATGGCCCCTTTCCTGGGATCCTTTTTGGTTTGACATTTTCTCAGTGTAAGATTTCCAGTCAAATCCCTGGCTGTCTCTAGAGGACACATTCCCCAGCAGAGGCAAGAGCGGGGTGAGCTCACCACAGTGGTGACACCTTGGAACAACGCTGCCTTGTCCCAGGGATCTCAGGGCAGATGCTCTCCCATGGTATGTGGTGTTTCACCAAGGACAGCCACATCCTAGATACCCGATGAATGTTAACAGCTAGAAGAAAAAACATTGGCGCCTTTGACTTCCCAGGTGACTCTTTGAAACACGTGAATGTCAGTGACAACTGGCCAGAGGACTGAACTGAAAGAACACCTTCAGGAGAGTTTTTCAAGGTAAGCTGGATTCTTTTGCAGAAGGATTAAAGTAGCCATCACCATAGCAGAGGAGACAATCCCGTGTCTTTCCTCTGTTTCACTGCATTAAAGCACAGTGTCTGTTGTTTAGAAGATGAAGTAACATTCACAATATCTTCTAACATCTGTTGTTTAGCCTAGGGAAAAGGAGGCTCAGGGGAGACCTTATCACTCTCGAGCACTCCCTGAAAGGAGGTTGTAGCGAGGTGGGTGTCGGACTCTTCTCCCAAGTAGCAAGCGATAGGACAACAGGAAACGGCCTCAACTTGCACCAAGGGAGGTTTAGACTGGATATTAGGAAAAATTTCTTCACCAAAAGGGCTGTCAAGCATTGGAACAGGCTGCCCAGGGAAGTGGTAGAGTCTCCACCCCTGGAGGTATTGAAAAGGCATATTGATGTGGTGCTTAGGGACATGGTTTAGTGGTGGACTTGGCAGTGCTAGGTTAACAGTTGAACTTGATGATCTTAAAGGTCTTTTCCAACCTAAACGATTCTATGATTCTATGATACACAAAATTGGTAACAAAACCAGCAATGTGCACTGCACTGTCATACACTTGTCAAGTCAGGAAGACCTAGCCTCCTCCTTTCCCTCCCAAGCAGGTCTGGAGGGGATTTTGGTTATCATTTACCCTGTCAGTGGATTATGAACGCTCCTCAAATTTTTGTCTGACTTCTTAATGTCTACATTGCTCTATGTGAATTTAAGGATGATGTGTGAACTAATATTTAACACATGATAATCATACAGCAATAGAAATATAAACACCAGTGTTTATTACTAGGACATGCAGATAAAGAGGATACATCTCATAAAATTGGTTAATTACCATTTTGAAACCCAGCTAATTGTGCAGGGGTTGCCAGATTGCTCAAAATCTTCAATGACTTACTTGTGTTTTAATGTGGAAAGTATATTAGCAGAGTTGAACACTGTTGCCCATTAATTACAAGGCATATTTATGCTGAGACTAATAATTGGATTGTCCTGTAATCCACCATAATAATCAGGAATTTTCTTTGCCCATGTGGTTTGAAAAGGTAATAGCTAATGATGTTCTAGCTGTCTAATTTGTACAGTGTCAATGAATACTGCTCTGGCATCTCTACTATTACTTCAGGGTTATAGATTTTGCTACTGATTAGCACTTGATTAGCCCTTGTCTTCATCATAGTCCCATTGTCCTTGTGTTTAGGCTAAGTATTGGTTCTGATTGACTTGGCTTTTTTAAAATATAGGATATATTCAGTTATTGAGACCTGCTCTCAGAGTAGTACTAACTGACTATTCAGTTCTCTTGAGGCTGGATCTTAAACAGGAGAGGTACCTTTCTCTGGGCATGGATGTGCAATGAGTACAGAAGAGGCTACAGCCCTCCCCACTCTGTTGGCATTGTCTAGTAAGACATCTGTGGGTTACCTGCCATGTTATGGCTGTGTGCCTGCCTAGGATTCCTCTGCACTGGTTACAGTGCAGTGGGGTTGGCTGTCTTTTGCCTCCAAGACAATTTGTTGGTAAGGTCAAAACTACTGTCTGAAAAGTAGCTACATAAACTAGCCATCTGCAGCTGCAGGTAGAAGATTTTGTACCACTTCTCACATTTTTGAATGCAGTACTTTAGCATAGATGTGTTTCTTTTTACTTGAAAGCTCCCATTTTGCACAATAACTCGACCTTAAGGGAATAAATTCTGTGGAAAATTACATTAATAGCCAACAGTGTGCAGAGCAAACCCTAGCACAATGGTTCCCAATTTGTTGCCCATGAGCTGCTGGCCAGTGCGTGTGATCTGCATTTCAGCAGTGCACCTGTATTAAGACAGTAGATTTCAAGATCATGTCAATTCAGTTTGGTCTAATTATGGTCCATGAGAGATTTGGAAAGTTAAAATTACCCTACTGATCAATATTAGAGAACAAGTTTTATGAGGAGCGGCTGAGGGAAGTAGGGTTGCTTAGTCTGGAGAAAAGGAGGCTCAGGGGAGACCTTATCTCTCTCTACAACTACCTGAATGTAGTGAGGTGAGTGCCAGTCTCTTCTCCCAAGTAACAAGTGATATGAGAAGAGGAAACGGCCTCAAGTTGTACCAGGGGAGGTTTAGATTGGATATTAGGAAAAATTTCTTCACCAAAAGGATTATCAAGCATTGGAACAGGCTGCCGAGGGAAGTGGTTGAGTCTCCATCCCTGGAGGTATTGAAAAGACGTATCGATGTGGTGCTTAGGGACATGGTTTAGTGGTGGACTTGGCAGTGCTAGGTTAACAGTTGGACTTGATGATCTTAAAGGTCTTTTCCAACCTAAATGATTCTATGATTCTATATGCTTGGGAATTGGTGCTGTGGTATCACAGAGCCAAAATGCTAACCCAAACTTCCTTCCTTCCTTCCTTCCTTCCTTCCTTCCTTCCTTCCTTCCCATTCCTACCTACAGCTTTTTCCTGACTGCATTCCTTGAAAGGAAGAAGCCTGTGATTTGTTTTGGTGGCAGTGTCATAATCACTAACTATTTAAGCTTTAACTGCTAGGAGAGCTGTGACAGGGTCCAGTGGAAAGTTCTGCTTAAGATTAGATGTCATGCTACAGTTCATTGACTTGAAAAAGATCTGCGATTTTTCCATCATAACTCAGAGATTTGGGGGGCTGCAGTTATACTGACTTACAAGGCATGCAGACGTGTCCAAGCTAACTTTAAACTAAAAGTCATGAGAATACAGCATGGATTTCAGCACAGGCTCCACAAGCTTGTGGCGCTCTTGACACTTGTACTGCTCGCGGTACCCACACGTGAAGATCCCTGTCCATCCACTGAACTTACTGAGTATCTGATTTGTAATGCTGTTGTATGCTGCAACATACAACAGCATTACAACATTCCTTACAAACATCTAAGAAAAGGGAGCTCCTGTTTAAAGAAGCTCCTGTGAGGGAGGAAAGCTACGGTTTCCCCCAAGTTTCCCACAGATTATTTATAAATGTGCTAGGCTTTGCCTGCTGTGTTGGCAAGCTGATGACTCAGAAGCACATATCTAGGGGAATGTGNCTTATCTCTCTCTACAACTACCTGAATGTAGTGAGGTGAGTGCCAGTCTCTTCTCCCAAGTAACAAGTGATATGAGAAGAGGAAACGGCCTCAAGTTGTACCAGGGGAGGTTTAGATTGGATATTAGGAAAAATTTCTTCACCAAAAGGATTATCAAGCATTGGAACAGGCTGCCGAGGGAAGTGGTTGAGTCTCCATCCCTGGAGGTATTGAAAAGACGTATCGATGTGGTGCTTAGGGACATGGTTTAGTGGTGGACTTGGCAGTGCTAGGTTAACAGTTGGACTTGATGATCTTAAAGGTCTTTTCCAACCTAAATGATTCTATGATTCTATATGCTTGGGAATTGGTGCTGTGGTATCACAGAGCCAAAATGCTAACCCAAACTTCCTTCCTTCCTTCNTTGCTACCACAGAACCTGATTGCTAACCCAACCTTCCTTCCTTCCTTCCTTCCTTCCTTCCTTCCTTCCTTCCCATTCCTACCTACAGCTTTTTCCTGACTGCATTCCTTGAAAGGAAGAAGCCTGTGATTTGTTTTGGTGGCAGTGTCATAATCACTAACTATTTAAGCTTTAACTGCTAGGAGAGCTGTGACAGGGTCCAGTGGAAAGTTCTGCTTAAGATTAGATGTCATGCTACAGTTCATTGACTTGAAAAAGATCTGCGATTTTTCCATCATAACTCAGAGATTTGGGGGGCTGCAGTTATACTGACTTACAAGGCATGCAGACGTGTCCAAGCTAACTTTAAACTAAAAGTCATGAGAATACAGCATGGATTTCAGCACAGGCTCCACAAGCTTGTGGCGCTCTTGACACTTGTACTGCTCGCGGTACCCACACGTGAAGATCCCTGTCCATCCACTGAACTTACTGAGTATCTGATTTGTAATGCTGTTGTATGCTGCAACATACAACAGCATTACAACATTCCTTACAAACATCTAAGAAAAGGGAGCTCCTGTTTAAAGAAGCTCCTGTGAGGGAGGAAAGCTACGGTTTCCCCCAAGTTTCCCACAGATTATTTATAAATGTGCTAGGCTTTGCCTGCTGTGTTGGCAAGCTGATGACTCAGAAGCACATATCTAGGGGAATGTGTTGAATGCATGGTTCCTCGATGCACAGACCTGTCTCCCCAGGGGTGTGACTGTGCACCGACTCCCATGAAAGACATATTGGGGGGGCGTGGGCTTGGCTGCATGTCCTAATGGAGGCATCTCTGGGAGAAAGAAGGACGTAAGTCTGGAGCGTCCCACTGTCTAGTCAGTTCTGAGAAGAGACCTAAGATTTACGTGTGGGACAAGCTTGCCTATGGGACTGAACTGTCACTTCCAGGAATTTAGCGTAACTTGGCTAATCCGGAGAGTCTAACAGTGTGCATTTGGCAAGAAATGTTACTGAGGCACTGTCTTAGCAGTCTAAGAAAGGTGTTTGAGGGCTGAAACCCTAAAATTGATAGTTCAATTGAGGAAACTGAAAATGAGTGTAAACTGGAAGCTGTTTTCTGCAAGCCTGAAAGAAGAAGACAGTTGCACTGATAAGCACAAAGCAACTCAGTACTTGTTTTGGCAGGTTTAAGAACTATTGCTGTCACGGAGTTTGCACCAGTTTTAATACTGCTAAACCTTACAAGCTACAGTGCTGTATTTTTAATGCTATTCTAGGTGACACGATAAACAGACTGTTGCTCTGATCATTCTATTTGTCAACTGCTTAAACAATCCCAGAGTGTAATCTTTCCAAAAGGCAGCATTTATACTGCTAGGTTTTTGCCAAAAGGAAGATACATCCCCGTGGTCAGTGTTGGTTGTTTTTTGGTTTTTGCTTTTTGTTCTTTTCATATTGCAGCTTTTGACGGTTAGATATCAGATAGGAAACTAACTCACAGCAAATAAAGATTGTGTGCTGAGTAATGTACCATATTCAAGCACCATATCCTGCAGTAGAAATTAGCCTTTGTTGACAATAATTTGCTAAATTGTCAAGGCTTGTTGTCATTACCCTTTTGGTTATAAATCATCAGATCTCAAAAGCTCAGCAAGGTTATGGCTAGCCAGGACTTGGATAAGAAATGTAATCACACAGGTGCTGCACAGTGTGACATTACTTACTGAGCAGAAAGGTGCTTGTAGGGAGTGTTGGAAATGGATCAGCTGAATCTTAAGGTAATGGCTAGCATTTTTCATGCAAGATCCTGTAGCATTCTGTCTGTACTAGCTAACATAAGACTAACTCACATTTCCCTCACCCAGTTCCCATCTGAGTAATAATTGCTAGGCATTCCCCAGTGTTTCAGTTGGCTTTTTCAGAGAGCCTTTACTTCTTGGCCTTTCTCATTGCACGGAGCAGTGTGTTCTGATAAGCAGGTGCTATGTTCCTTCTTGGAAGTGGCTGCATTGCAGAGGTTAGAGAATGTCCACCCTCATTTGAACTCAACTGAGTATAATTAAGCACAGCATTTGGCCAACTTTTTATCAAGAGGTCTTGGAGCCTTTGGGATTAAATATGCTATTATGATTATTATTTGCTATTAATTATGTGTTGATTAAAACCAGCAGGAATGTGTGTCGCTGCAAAAGCTACCCGTATCTCCCTTTTCATGGGGTCAAATAGCAATGAAAACTTTATATTGCTTCAGCAAACTTGGTTTTGATTTGGAAGTATTTANTGCCAGTCTCTTCTCCCAAGTAACAAGTGATATGAGAAGAGGAAACGGCCTCAAGTTGTACCAGGGGAGGTTTAGATTGGATATTAGGAAAAATTTCTTCACCAAAAGGATTATCAAGCATTGGAACAGGCTGCCGAGGGAAGTGGTTGAGTCTCCATCCCTGGAGGTATTGAAAAGACGTATCGATGTGGTGCTTAGGGGCATGGTTTAGTGGTGGACTTGGCAGTGCTAGGTTAACAGTTGGACTTGATGATCTTAAAGGTCTTTTCCAACCTAAATGATTCTATGATTCTATATGCTTGGGAATTGGTGCTGTGGTATCACAGAGCCAAAATGCTAACCCAAACTTCCTTCCTTCCTTCCTTCCTTCCTTCCTTCCTTCCTTCCCATTCCTACCTACAGCTTTTTCCTGACTGCATTCCTTGAAAGGAAGAAGCCTGTGATTTGTTTTGGTGGCAGTGTCATAATCACTAACTATTTAAGCTTTAACTGCTAGGAGAGCTGTGACAGGGTCCAGTGGAAAGTTCTGCTTAAGATTAGATGTCATGCTACAGTTCATTGACTTGAAAAAGATCTGCGATTTTTCCATCATAACTCAGAGATTTGGGGGGCTGCAGTTATACTGACTTACAAGGCATGCAGACGTGTCCAAGCTAACTTTAAACTAAAAGTCATGAGAATACAGCATGGATTTCAGCACAGGCTCCACAAGCTTGTGGCGCTCTTGACACTTGTACTGCTCGCGGTACCCACACGTGAAGATCCCTGTCCATCCACTGAACTTACTGAGTATCTGATTTGTAATGCTGTTGTATGCTGCAACATACAACAGCATTACAACATTCCTTACAAACATCTAAGAAAAGGGAGCTCCTGTTTAAAGAAGCTCCTGTGAGGGAGGAAAGCTACGGTTTCCCCCAAGTTTCCCACAGATTATTTATAAATGTGCTAGGCTTTGCCTGCTGTGTTGGCAAGCTGATGACTCAGAAGCACATATCTAGGGGAATGTGTTGAATGCATGGTTCCTCGATGCACAGACCTGTCTCCCCAGGGGTGTGACTGTGCACCGACTCCCATGAAAGACATATTGGGGGGGCGTGGGCTTGGCTGCATGTCCTAATGGAGGCATCTCTGGGAGAAAGAAGGACGTAAGTCTGGAGCGTCCCACTGTCTAGTCAGTTCTGAGAAGAGACCTAAGATTTACGTGTGGGACAAGCTTGCCTATGGGACTGAACTGTCACTTCCAGGAATTTAGCGTAACTTGGCTAATCCGGAGAGTCTAACAGTGTGCATTTGGCAAGAAATGTTACTGAGGCACTGTCTTAGCAGTCTAAGAAAGGTGTTTGAGGGCTGAAACCCTAAAATTGATAGTTCAATTGAGGAAACTGAAAATGAGTGTAAACTGGAAGCTGTTTTCTGCAAGCCTGAAAGAAGAAGACAGTTGCACTGATAAGCACAAAGCAACTCAGTACTTGTTTTGGCAGGTTTAAGAACTATTGCTGTCACGGAGTTTGCACCAGTTTTAATACTGCTAAACCTTACAAGCTACAGTGCTGTATTTTTAATGCTATTCTAGGTGACACGATAAACAGACTGTTGCTCTGATCATTCTATTTGTCAACTGCTTAAACAATCCCAGAGTGTAATCTTTCCAAAAGGCAGCATTTATACTGCTAGGTTTTTGCCAAAAGGAAGATACATCCCCGTGGTCAGTGTTGGTTGTTTTTTGGTTTTTGCTTTTTGTTCTTTTCATATTGCAGCTTTTGACGGTTAGATATCAGATAGGAAACTAACTCACAGCAAATAAAGATTGTGTGCTGAGTAATGTACCATATTCAAGCACCATATCCTGCAGTAGAAATTAGCCTTTGTTGACAATAATTTGCTAAATTGTCAAGGCTTGTTGTCATTACCCTTTTGGTTATAAATCATCAGATCTCAAAAGCTCAGCAAGGTTATGGCTAGCCAGGACTTGGATAAGAAATGTAATCACACAGGTGCTGCACAGTGTGACATTACTTACTGAGCAGAAAGGTGCTTGTAGGGAGTGTTGGAAATGGATCAGCTGAATCTTAAGGTAATGGCTAGCATTTTTCATGCAAGATCCTGTAGCATTCTGTCTGTACTAGCTAACATAAGACTAACTCACATTTCCCTCACCCAGTTCCCATCTGAGTAATAATTGCTAGGCATTCCCCAGTGTTTCAGTTGGCTTTTTCAGAGAGCCTTTACTTCTTGGCCTTTCTCATTGCACGGAGCAGTGTGTTCTGATAAGCAGGTGCTATGTTCCTTCTTGGAAGTGGCTGCATTGCAGAGGTTAGAGAATGTCCACCCTCATTTGAACTCAACTGAGTATAATTAAGCACAGCATTTGGCCAACTTTTTATCAAGAGGTCTTGGAGCCTTTGGGATTAAATATGCTATTATGATTATTATTTGCTATTAATTATGTGTTGATTAAAACCAGCAGGAATGTGTGTCGCTGCAAAAGCTACCCGTATCTCCCTTTTCATGGGGTCAAATAGCAATGAAAACTTTATATTGCTTCAGCAAACTTGGTTTTGATTTGGAAGTATTTAGCTGTTACAATTTTACTTGTGCTTCTTATGCCTTATCTTATTCAAGCATGAAGTGGAGAAGCTAGGAAAATAAAAGGTCATGCTGCCGTTTTTCAGTAAGTTGCTGTCCAAGCTGCAATGCATTTCTGACCTGCCAAGTCAATATTGGGCAATTAGTAGTCACTGTCTGTTTGAAGGATTCTCAAGCATGAACGACAATAGTGATCAGCATTACCTCAACTGTTAAGGTGACCGTAAGGGATACAGCAACCAGATGTAACAAAGGAAAGGACTTAGCTATTTTTTAAAGCTGGTTGGCCAAACTTCCCCGGGCAGTGCTGTGGAGATTGCTGTCTTGAAGTATCTCCACCAACAGCAACCTCTGGGTTGTGAGTGTTGGCTTTGGAAGGACCAAAGGCAGCTTCTGCAAGCTTAGACAGTTCGGAGCCTGATCCAAAGTACCCTGAACTCAGTGGAAAAAAGTTTCTCATTGACTTTGACGATGGTCTTTGGAGCAGGTCCCTGATAATAATTGTGTTGGAGCCTGGCCATGGTGATTGCTATTAGAGCTAGGATTTGGCCTTGACAGATGATGGTAAATAATCTGATGATTATTATAGCACTTATTTTTGCATTTCTATAGCATTAAAAGGCATTCATAATGTTTTGTTATATTTTTACATGTCAAAGAAAGAAAGTTGGCTTGAATTGTGTTTTAAAAAATAGCTTACATCTGTCTTGGCTCTCAAGAGCAGTTATTGGACTTTGATAACATCTGGAAGGGAAAGAAGACTATTGCATACAAGGGCAGATACTAAGTATAGCAGGACAAAAGATTTGAGCCTCTCATCACAGCATTCAAATAAAGGAGAAAAGAGGGCCTTGTATGGCTGAGGAAGTAGCAAAAGCCAGTTTCATCAGGGACAATAGCTGTGAAGATGGTGGCAGTGCCAACATTTCCTGTCATCCAAAAAAGTTTTCAAAATTTCTTTCTTCAACGCACTGTGCTGCAAACCAACAGGGATCCTAGCATTAAGACTGATCTTTACAGTTTATTGATATTAGCTAAAGAGAGATTATTTTTAACATGCAATTAACATTATTTTCATACCTCAAAGCATGTCAAACTAATCTGGACTGGCCATGATTTTTTTCTTCCTACCAGAACAGTGTGTTGGGTGCTTTTCTGGAAAGAACAGCACCTTGCTGTCTAGGAAGACATCTTCTTGCACAGAAACACGTTATCTCACATAGCCTTGCTACATGGCGATGTTTCACATGGCACCAGTACCACTGTGATGCACCAACACAAATTCTAGGGAGAGAAGCTAGTACACAGACTGTATGGATGGAACACAGAGTGAACTCAGTCCTGTATGTCATGGTGTCCTGGTTTCAGCTGAGTTAGAGTTACTTTTCTTCCTAGTAGCTAGCATAGTGCTGTGTTTTGGATTTAGCATGAGAAGAATGCTGATAACACACTGATGTTTTAGTTGTTGCTAAGTAATGCTTAGACTAGTCAAGGACTTTCTTTTTCAGCTTCCCATGCTCTGTCAGGTGCACAAGA
This sequence comes from Balaeniceps rex, assembly GCA_013401315.1. NCBI lineage: Eukaryota > Metazoa > Chordata > Aves > Pelecaniformes > Balaenicipitidae > Balaeniceps > Balaeniceps rex. The sequence continues at coordinate 10,632 of VYZW01050146.1, forward strand.
AGTTGGGAGGGGGCACAGCCCAAGATAGTTGATCCAAATTGACCAAAGGGCTATTCCATACCATACGACGTCATGCTCAGTATATAAACCGAGGGGAGTTGGCCGGGGGGCAGCGATCGCTGCTCGGGGACTGGCTGGGTGTCGGTCGGCGGGTGGTGAGCGGTTGCATCACTTGTTTTCTTTTCCCTGGGTTTTGTTTGTCTCTCTCGTTCTCCTTTTCATTACAATTATTATTATTATTATTATTATTATCATTATTATTATTATTACTATTATTATTATTTTATTTCAATTATTAAACTGTTCTTATCTCAACCCGTGGGTTTTCTTACTCTTGCCCTTCCGATTCTCTCCCCCATCCCACCGGGGAGGGGGAGGGTGAGCGAGCGGCTGCGTGGTGCTTAGTTGCCGAGTGGGGCTAAACCACGACACATGGGAAGAAGAGAGCAGTTCCTCATGATTTTTTTTTTTTCACCTTGAAACCGTTTCTTAAGTTATCAGTGAATAGCATAAAGGAATTAGTGAGACCTTATACCTTTCTTCTCTGTAGAGGCACACAAAAGGCATTGCTTGAAATATATAGTTTTATGATTGCAGGGCACTTGTGCCAGGAACTGAGCTTGTGCATACCATTCTAGTCTATAGCAAATATTTTTTTTTCTCTTTTTCAAAAAATCTTTCAGTATTGATTGTTTCAGATTTTGAGAACTTGAGAAATCCAAAGGACTTTGTACTCAATTCATTGATCATTGCACTCTCGGGGGTTACTGGATTTTGTCTGTGGGAAATGTGCTTAGAAATGCAGTAGGTCAATTGAGTGAGTTCTTTTATACCACTTAATTGAATCTCATCAGCATGTTTCTCCTGCTTGTGCAACTGGTATCTTGCTGCTTTGAGGCAGTGTGACTTGCTGAGCAGAATCTTAAGCTTTGTGTATATATATATATTGCTTGGTGTGAATGCATTTTGATTTCTCACTCATGCAGAGGGGAATTAAACCCTGGAAAGATGACTGTATAAGCACAAGATCCATCCTTCACACACTCTTTAACAGGTTTAAAGGGTGCAAGTAGCAACATTATACTTTCCTCTGTCAAGAAGTATTTCTTCCCTATGAGAGGAAAGTAAACCTCTTCTCATTCTTGTAACACTTCTATGTATCCAAGCCCTCAGTTTATAGCGTACCTTGAAGACGAAGGTAGTATTTGTCCAATGCATGACTACTACTACAAATCTGCCTCCAGATTTCACACCTCAAGAAGTTAGACATCACTACAGAAAAGAAATCAAGTTCTTCTCTCAATGCATTGTCTTTTTTTTTTGAGATATGGTAAGGCAGGTGATGCAAAAGCTTATAATCTTTGAGGCTAAATTTAAGAGTTTCTGTTTCAAACTAGTTTGCTGAAAGAATGGGAGCACCACCAAGTACATGTCTATGCATAGGACCTGATTTTCTGAGCCAAGGGAATTTTCTAGGGACTAAATTCAAGGGACTGTGGCACTATTTGGTGGAGCTGTGTGAATAAGAGAAGTGAGAAGGAATGTTTCTGTTACCAGCTCCGAGGGGACATTCTAGAAAGCGCAAGATAGCTGAAAGCAGAACAAGAAATGGAGTCTCTGTTGAGTTCTGTGTTACTCAGCAAAACAAAACTTCTGTCTTTCTCTACAAAGAAAGAAAGACTGCTTCAAGGTAATGTCATCCCCCACTTATAGCCTAACAAGCTACCAACTTAAGATAATCACTCATATCAGAAAGTTTTAAAAGAAACTTTGAAAAGGGAGTCCTCAAATCGGTGAAAGGGCAATCTTCTTTTGCCAAAGATCACAATGCTGTGCTATGTGAACTCATTGAGGTGAAGAACTGAGTAACATTCAAAGCAATGCTAGACATTCATATGAATGATAAAAATATTCAGTTATAAAACAAGCACACAAATATATATGTTTTGAAAGAGATTAAAAACTGTCTATGATTTAATTCAGGCTTTAAATTTGAATTATCAGGACAAAATCTTCCACAGTGGAAGTTCTGCCATCTTCTTCTGGTAATTGGGTAAACTATTTCTGGAGTTGGGATATTCTCATCCATGTGTCAGACATTAACATCAGTTCAAAAAATACAAATATTCAAATCTTAACTGTGATTTTAGTATGCAGAGCCATTTACTGGACTTAGTGCCATTTTAGGAGCCTACCAGCATTTTGCATTTTCTCCTGGCACTGTGACTATATTCAGTGGTGTATTTGTGATGCCTGTTCAGGATAGTTAGGCAAATTAATTAGTTCTAGCTCAATAGTGCAATATTTTCAATATTTTGATGCTTCTTTTTATTACTCTTTCTCTAGTGTGCTTTTTCCTCCAGTAGGATGTTCAAATAACTTTTAAAGTCACCCGAAGAATCTGGATTCCCAGTAACCACCTGTTTCAGTGGTGCTGTGCTTTGTAGTTTGACAGCATGTCCTTTTAAATTACCTACATGGTTTTGTTTTTGTCTCTGAATTGGCTCTTTCCTCAGGCTTCATACCTAAGGCAATAAACATCAAAAGGCAACGGGGACTAGTTCCCCAGGAGCAATACCAGCCTGTGGCTACTACATTGCTGGGAACAGTGCTGTGGGAGGTGCTGTGGTTCAGATAAAGCAAAACCAGAGAGCCTGGCTGCTGCGGTGCAAGTATTTTTTGTTGTTCCTTTCACAAGAGTAAGAACATTAAGCCCCCGTGTTCTGGCCATATTCCAACGTGGGTAATTGCATTCTGTCTGCCCTATATTTTCCTTGCAGCTGTAATTGTTCTTCATTTCCTACTGTAGTGGTTTTGGCTGAGATAGAGTTAATTTTCTTCATAGTACCTGGTATGACACTTTTTTCGGATTTGTGACCAAAACAGTTTTGGTAACATAGGGATGTTTTAGTTATTGCTGAACAGTGCTTACACAGCATCAAAGTCTTTTCTGTTTCTCACACTTTTCTGTTTCTTACACTGCCAGCAAGTAGGCTGGGCGTCCAGAAGAAGTTGGGAGGGGACACAGCTGGGACAGCTGACCCCCAACTGACCAAAGGGATATTCCATACCATATGACATCATGCTCAGCAATAAAAGCTGGGGGAAAGGAGGAGGAGGGGTAGAAGACATGTGGAGTTATGGCATTTGTCTTCCCAAGTAACTATTATGCACGATGAAGCCCTGCTTTCTTGGAAATGGCTAAACATCTGCCTACCAATGGAAAATAGTGAATTAATTCCTTATTTTGCTTTGCTCGTGCACACAGCTGTTGCTTTACCTATGAAACTGTCTTTATGTCAACCCATGAATTTTCTCACTTTATATTGGTAAGCTCCATTGATCCCAGTTTGCAGGGTGGGAATACCACAGCAAAAGTCACAATTATGAATAAGTGAGGACTGTATGTATTCCACTGTCACTTATGAAGTTTCTGCTTGATTTGTAATAAATATTAGCTACAGGGTTTTGTGTTGGTTTTTTTTTTCTCTCCCCTATGTGTGATCTCCATATAAGGAAGCCCCATGAAGCAGGGCTACAGAAAGCACAATAGAGATAAGAACAGATACTGCAACTTCATGCAGCTTTATGAGAACAGCTGTCCAGTTAAAATGACTTTGAATTTGAGGTTCGATTTATGTGAGAAAAATCTGCAAGGGAGGAAGTGAACTTCAGCAGCTGGAAATATATTTTGATTACACTCTGATTAATTTCCTGGGGAGAGGGTGAGACACTAGCATTTTGCAAAAATGTGCTGAAGTATTTTTTGTCCTCTTCTGAAATTTTCAAAGCTGTATCCTTGCAAAGACATTGAAGTTCTCCATAATGAATTTTCAGTTTCAGTTTATTTTGGGACCTAACTCTAACCCCAAATGTGATATTTGTATCCCACCAACAAAACATTTTATGAAAAGCCTGACTGTTCTACTGATGTTCTTTTCAACTGGCCATGGATGCCTGATAAATGGGCGACACCTTGCAAAAGCAGTTCTAAAATCAATTTTAGCTGGCAGAACAGGAGGGAGAGGGGAAAAGCAATTAAGCAGCTACAAGAGAATTGATTTTCTCTGGGAGAAGAAGCAGATAGTATGTATTCATGTTTTGACTTGGGTTCTACTGATGATGGTGATTGTATGTTCCTATTAGCACAGTGTCTCACATTTTGCTAGCTTATTAATGTCTGTATAAAGTTATTAAAAAATAATTTCATATGGCAGCCCAAAACAAACATCATATGTGCACACACTCAGACACACACATCCCAGTAAGAGTTAATGTTAAAACCACATTGGAAGCCAGCTCTGTTTTTCTATGTGTGCTAAGAAAATGGATTTTTAAAAGTCTCTTCAATCCTTACCCTATAATTTCCTGGTCACCACACACTCCGGCCCTGTAGCAGTGGCTGGAAAAGCAGCAGCAGCGATTTGGAAAAGGAAATCTCTCTTCCCCCTGCCACTTTGTCATCCTAACTCAAGAACAAGCTCGCAGGGTAAAAAGAGCAAGCAAGTGGCCAGTACAGGTGTGTGAGTAATTCTTCCAGAGTGGCACCAGTATATTATTCTAGGGCAAGAGTACTTTTGAATGACATTTGCAGACAGAAATGTGTGGGTCTGTGCCTGCGCAGACTTTGTGGAACATGGACTATCTGTCTGTCTGACAGCTATGCAACTGGTTTACACATGTACAGTAATTCTGTCCAATGCTTCTGGAAGGCACCAGTTCTGCATGAACACGTAGCAGTGGTGCAGTGCAATTCTGACACACATAGTTAGTGCTAGGAAACAGACTATGCCCACGTGGATCTCTGCATATCCTCCAGATGTGTGAGGAGCTCAGGGTGAAGGGAACTCTATCAACTTTCTCCAATAACTCAGAAATCTCATTCAAAAAGGGAGAGTTCTCAAATCCCAGCCAAGGCAGCTTGATTGAGCAGAACAGATGAACATACCCAGGGGGCTCCAGTATTTGTCAGTCTGTTTTGGTACAGTGCTCATTGCTGAACTTGGTAGGCTTTGCCAGTCTATGAGGAAAATGATGCAGTAGAGCTTAATGTGTTTCCTCTTGCCCTTACTTCAATGAGTGAAAGTATCTCTTAAGCACTCAGCTGTCTTTGTGTTTCTTCTGCAGATAGCCTAGGGCAGAGGTGTAGTCTCATGATCTGGAGAAAGGCCTCTAACCTGCTTCCTCACAACTAAACAGTGGCTTCTCTTAATCCTTCCTTCATGGAGGCAGGTGTACCAAGTCTTTAGTTTTCTTGCCCTTGCCAGGGCAGTCAGTGCCACTCAGCAGCCACAGAGGAGCCTCATCCTCTTAATCCAGTAGGCTTGCAGAAAGAAATAAAGGTGTAAACCCCACCTTGTTTAAGCAGTCTTAAAATGCTTCCAAACTCATCCATAAGCATTTTGAGTATGTCTTCTGACCTGCATTATGCACCCATAGTGCAATTACTTCAGCCTCACCTGCAACAGCAAAGCTACCTGTGTCAGAGAGTTCAAACACTATGCTACTAATACTACAGATTTCATGCAGGTATCACAGCAGTTGAATGCATGGGGAAACCAATTGTCTTAAGGAATAAACAAGCCATGAAAATAGCTAGGGTAGGGTAAAACACTGAATCATGACTACCACCATAAACAATGTAAGAGGAGCCAGCTCTTCCCAGACCCATTTCATCTTCCTCTCTTCACACACACATCAACTAGTACTAGCAGTCATGGTGTGTTTTTTTACTGAGGCAGTGCTGGTTGACATTCTCCTCTGTTGTTATTAACAGTCTTACATTCATTTGATAATCTCTAAACTATGCTCCTACAATAACAAGGAAAATGCCTAAATATTTATTAACTAACACACTGCAGGTTGGCCAGCTTTCCTGGTCCTGTGAGTTATCCAGCAGTCTTTACATGGGCAGTAGCCACAGATTACATACCAGGTATCTTAAGAGCCATGTGGAAGGAGACTCCAGGAGACTGTCACAGGTGAAGGGTGGCATTGCTTTCCAGCGGTCTCAGCTATCCATTGCCACATGACTCTGGGTGGGTCTTAGGCAATCCAGGTAATACCTTGTTAGCTGACTTCTCCAACAGCCAGATAAGCTAGCAGCCCTGCTGCTGATCATGGGAAGTCCCTGTGGCATGGGACACACTGGGACTGCTCAATCTTGCTTGGCAGCGTGGCCACTTGGTTGCATTGCACATAATGTAATTTCACCTTAAAACTCTATACTTCTCTTTATAAATCACTAACCAATTTCAAACAGTAATGGGCATTTATTCTAATTCTTGCCAGAGAAGCATTAGTGGGTCACTAGCTGTNGAAGTCAGAGCGCAACTTATTAAAAGTTATTTGTAGTAGGAGAATAGATGTGTTTTCACCATACTAAAGAGATTGCCAATGTAAAGATTTCTGGTTTGCTCTGATAAGAACACTTAAAATAAATGTCCTGTAGGTAAGAGATAAGTTGAAACCTAAGCTAATAACATTAATTAGCTATTCATGTAAAGAAAAAGAACACATAACTTGAACATAAAGATATGTTTGAGTTCCAAACTGTTTTCAAGTTTTGATGGGATGGCATAGAATTCTCATGAGACCGGTTTGTTTGAAGACTGATAACTAAGATAAAAACAAACAATGTGGTTCTCATTTTAAAAGTCAAATAGTTTGGGATTGATCCTATCTCTCAGATATATAAACATGGTATATCATATACTGTAATTGTTTGTACCCTTACCAGTGGGCAGGAATACACAAAAGTCTTGTAAACCCAAACTTGTAACTCCAAAAGATCTCATAACTGCAATTACTTCCTTGGAAGGATGAAGGGAATGAGGGCAGCACAGCTCTTTCTGGTAATGCCTTCTTGCTTCATGTGGCAGCATAGAACAGATTCAAAGTGAACAATTATATTACATGTAACGTGTCTAGCTTCTGCTATCCAGTGTCATTTGGAGTTCAGAATAATTCTGGCTCTTTTTAAATCTTGTTTTGATGTTATCTTAATTGTCTAGTGGCTTTCTTCCATTCTGCTCGTTTCCATCTTCATCAGTTATAAAAGTAAGACTTGGCAAATGCATGTGCTCTCTGATAAGATTAAATAATGTTAAGCACCTGCTCTGTTTGGTTATTGTCTGCAGGAGTTTATTACCAC